>CM054815.1:29421028-29436693 GCA_028984105.1 Lavandula angustifolia | reverse complement strand
AGCGTCTTGAAGTTGAGATGGCTGAGTCTTCTGTGCCAGAGCCACCCTATTCTGTTGTCATTTTTAGCCAACAAACAAGCTTCAGGATCAGCTGAGTTCCAGTCAGCTACATAAATATTCTTTTTGCGTAAACCTGATAACACTGTTTTCCCTGTAGGTTTATCAATGACATTACAGAAACCAGCGTAAAAAATCACTCTATTCGAGTTATCACAAAATTGACTAACAGAGAGAAGATTATGTTGAAGTCCTTCAACATATGATACTCTTGGAACTGTTGCTGTTCCAATGCTGAGTGTTCCATAACCTCTGGTATAGCCTTTTGCGTTGTCTCCAAACTCGATTCGGGGTCCTTCTTCAGTAGTATCATTCTTCAACAAGTCCTTTTGGTACGTCATGTGTGTTGAGCATCCGTTGTCCACACACCAAGGGTCCTTGTGCACCTGCAAGACATAATTATATTTAGGTACCCTTTATTTTTGATTTTGTGTCCTTAGATGTTAGTTTTGGAAACCCATATCTGTCTTACGACCCTGGTGGTCTCAAACAGTTTCTTTCCACTTTTGTCAACATATTTGACCACTGGACTGGTCGATGCTGACTTCAGAGACTTTTCAGGTTCAGGAGTCCTGATCTTATAAGTGGGTGGACTGCTGACCTTTGCCTTCTGTACGGCTTTCTTCTTCTTCTTCTGACCTTTGGATCCTCTCTTAACTATAGGATCATAGTAATATGACCCATACTCAGCTGGATGAGTTAGCTGCGGAGGTCCATACTGATCAGCCTATTTTGCTTTGCTGGTTCCCCCTTGACTGAACTGGGGTGATCTGGTGCTGATCTTCTTGTCAGAGTGCTGATAACTAGAATGAGGTACCTTCATCTTTTGTTTGTTCTTTGCTAGAGGGTTCAGTATGTCTGCATTGATGGTCTCCCCTTGAACAAACCTATCAGCTAGCCGATTTTCTGAGCATACGGGAGCAGATGAGGAGGCTCCATGGCTGAATCTAACTCCCTCCTTACAGTACTTTGGCTTGTTGCTTGCTATCATAGCCTCTAGCTTCTTTTCAGCGCCCATGTAACGCTCTGTCATCAGGTTCCTCCAGACATCATCACTCTTCTATAGTATTTCATGCTCGGTCTGAAGTCTTGACAACTCTTGCTTTAGTAGACTCAATTCAGTATCCTTCTGAGTCAAGTCTTTGGTCAGTACTAAGATCTGATCTTCTTGATGCTGAGACTTGGCCATCAGAGAGTTTATCTCCTCCCTGAGTCTCAACACAAGTCCTTCTGACTCAGTAGTAGCCTGACTCTCCTGAGAAAGTCTCTCATTCTTCGCTTTCAGGGTATCCAACTCCTGAAGAGTCTTACTGAGCTGCAGACTCATCTGAATCTACTCGTCGAGTAGTTCTTCGTATGCAATCGCGATGTCCAGATTCTCATCTGCACCTGAAATCGTGTCGTGTGTGTAGTGTGAAGAGGAATTAAATGGTGCATGAGAGTTTACCTCATCCTCTTCTCCTGCCATGAGACATTTTTCAGTATCTTCTTCAGCTTCAAGCTCTATTGCCGTGAAAGCTGCTTCATCGTCTGATGAATCCATGAAGGAATCGACTTCATCTGAGTCGTCTGAGAGTTCACCAGCATTGTATGCTTGTCGCTTCTTGATGAACTTCTCCCTTCTTGCTTTGTGTACTGCTCTTTCAGCAGTGCTGAGCTCAGGACAGTCATACTGGTAGTGTCCCGGCTTCTTGTAGTTGTAGCAGATTGTGACTCTTTCTTCTTTGCTTTCACTGTCTTTCGACTTAGCTGAGTCATCCTGTTTTCTGCATTCAGAAGTATGTGAGTCAAGAGTGCGTTTGGGCATATATTTAGACTTACCCTTGGATTCTCTGAGGGCTTTAGTCACTTTTCTGTGCCTCACCTTTTCCTTCTGATACTTCACGGCAAGCAGTGCGTACTTCTTGGCTAGATTTCCTTCTTGTATGTCACTGAGTGAAGGTTCAGCCTTGCTAGATGCCGGAGTTGTTGTGCTGACTGATGCTTTAAAGGCATGGTCGACTTGGGTGTCAGCTTCAGCTCGCTGCTTCCTTTGAGTTAAGTCAAACTCGAACTCCTCTGCTTTAAGCTCTGAAAAGATATGGTCAGGAGTAACAATATCTAAATCAGAATAACGTAATTGTCACGCCCCGATTTTCGGAGAAGGACACGATCATCAGGGTGCGACTGGGGTTGGAGAAAAGAAGCGGGGAAAGAAATAGGGGTTGTATTATCTGGAGTAAATCAAGGAGAAAGCCCGATAAATTGTGTAGCAAATCTTTCAATTGTGAATCATGCTAAAACAAAGATGACAACTGTACTCAAGAATTTTATATTCAAGGACTCGACTCAAATTGAGTCCTTAAGCAATTAATCATCAAAGCCAGTATCACAGGGCCCAAAAATAATACACAAGATAAGCCCATCAGAGTTATTAATAAAAGTATTTAAACTTAAGCGGAAGCAATATATAATATAGAAATAAAACCAGAAACCCTCGCCTCAGCTTTGCTCGTCACCACCGTCCGCCCAACTCGAAAACATTTTGAAAATAGTTTGGGTGAGCACTAGTGTACTCGATGGGTTAAACAGTTCATAAATATTTTTATAAATAGTTTATCCATGTATAAATCATATGACTTGGAAGGTTTAAAAATAAAAGCCACTCCCAGTCATACCAACATTTATCTCATTGTGTGCGCACTGTCACGTTCTACTGTTACTCTTACTCTATACCTCCTTCCTTTCGGACTTTGGGCTACAACCCAGTGAGTCCCATAAACATCTGATCTCGGGTCTTGACCTAGAGATCCCAACCGTTAGACTTAAAGCCGAAGCTCATAGGTCCTCTCCAACTGGTTAGCACACAATGGCGATCAACCCATTGCACTACTAACAATGGTGTACACAATTCTCACTAGCGTGTTAGGCCAGTCAAGAATCTCGATCGATTAAATTCAGAGCGTTAAACAAGTAGAACGCACAAAAACATCTTTCATGAATAAACAAGCATTTCATAGAGTTTAATAACTCAAAATAGTTTTGAGAAAGTAAAACCCACCTCAAAGCTGCAACAATATCAATTTATTGTAAAACCGGATGCTACTTCTCTTCTTCAATAGAGCCTACAAGAAAACCCTGTGCTTAATTGTAATCCCAAAACTTAAGCTAATATAAGATATGATTTAATTTGAATTTGAAACCAACACCGCTACTTCCCACGCTAATTCTAGCCCATCCGACCGTCGGTTTATGGAAACAAGATTATGGTTGGAACATACGCTATTTAGATTATAACACTTGTCAACCGACTCATTGATCCGCACGATTTGATGCTCGAATCTCGATCCGAACCTCGTATCGAAAACTATTCGTGCAATTACGCCTAAGGGTTTCAAGGGCTCATAACTTTTAGGTTTGAGCTCCAATTTGAAATTCGAGAATAGTGTTGTAAAGCCAACAATCAAAACTTTCCAACGATATATAACATAATCAGGTTTGGACAAAAGAATAGATCAGAAATCGAGGTGATACATTCAAAGGAAAATTGAGTTTACAAACCCACAACTTGTAGGACTTATATCTTTCACCTCCAAACTCGGTTTACAAATCGAAGATGTTTCTCGAAAGCTAATACCTGAGAGGTTTACAACGATATATCATACGGAGGGATTTGATTGACGAAACGAGTAGAAACAGGTGAAGGCAATGACTGTTTCAAGCAAAAAACGAAACATACAACTCGTCATCCCAAATTTTAGGACCCATAACTTTCGGGTACGATCTCTGATTTACAAACCGAAAGTGGAGTTGGAAAGAGAACGAAAAGAGCTTTCCGACGATATATAATATGTTGGATTTTGGATAAAGGAAACGAGCAGAATTGGGTTTCAAAGTCGCTGCTCTGCTCACGGGAAAACAAACCCGCAGCCGTAGTCTACTAACACCTCAACTTTCGGGAGCCATGACTTTCAAATCCGAACTCAGAATTATGAATATAAGGTGGCGTTGGAAAGCTAGAAACGAGATATTTCTAATGGTGTGTAACTCAATTATGTTTAAACAACAGAAAAGAGCAGAATTTTTATTCAAAATGACCGGTTGGGAAATTAAAACAGAACACACGCAGACTTTCAACGTAACCCGGCAGCAGCCTCCCGCGCGCCACTAACTCCTACCCCCGGAGACATTTCGTCTCTTCCGACATAGTGACCAGAGAACACAAAACCATACAATCAAATCCACAAGACGAAGGTCGAACTAGATGTACCTCACATAATTAGGACATCAACAACTATTAAGATAAGAGATGGAATTAAGAACGATAAGCTTACCTCACAAATCTGTAGATGAGCTCACGGGAGAGACGGAATGAGGAAGTAAAGAGTGAGGCGGTGAGAAGGAGAAACAACGAGAATGAGGGAGATCAGGATGAAATAGATGTTGTCTGCCGCCATTCCCCTTCTTATCCTAACTTATGATTTACTATTTTTAGTAAATCCAAATAGCTTTATTATTTAATAAAAACTTAGTGCTGAAGAAAGATATTTATATATTATAACAATTAACTTTTTTTTATATCTATATCTTTAGAGATTTGAATCCACTAATGATTTATTTAACTCATTTATTCTTATTTAACTAAATCGAGAATTTCGGGATATCACATCCTTCCCTCCTTAAAAAAATTTCGTCCTCGAAATTGCATAGCTTTCTCATTGTAACTTGAATATTATACTTTCATCATACGTGAAAATTCTCACATTACCTCTTCTTCTCTTTGAAATATCATATAACCTTTACTCGAGAAATTTCCCGATTCCTGAATACATGAGGCTTGCAATTACGCATATACTCTAGTATTTCTTTCACAATTTAGTCCGAACGTAGGACCACTTCATCATACATGACTTCGTGTTGAAGCTCAACAACAAAATTCTTGAACATGAGAGACGCCATATACGTCTATTGAACCAGATAGCAATTCCATAAAACCTTTAGCTATCTTGCTCCGTACTTCGAGAATTTCTTATGAACTCAATGTATTTTACTAGATCATCGCACTCTTTATTATAAACAATTAATCATATGCGTATGTAGCTTTCGTAATATGCGTATTCCACTTGGAAAAAGGTAACTTCCAAGTCTACCATGACGTGAAATAGTTCCCTTATAACTTTCATACAGTTCACGGATTAAGAAATGAATCAATACTCAATTACTCGTTGATCGTGTCGTATAAACTCTTCTAGCATTTGAGATGAATCTAGTGATCGTGTCGTATAAACTCTTCTAGCATTTGAGATGAATTTGGAATCAAAATCTGAGGTGATTGACAACCCGCACGCCTCGTACAATAAGATTTTTCTTGAGGTAATAATATGCAATTCTACCCAATCAAAACGTAACTCGAACTGGAATGAAGCTCGTTGACTTTATCTGTCGGTTAACTTTGGGGGACATAACAGTTTTCCATTCTGCTGATAAACCTTATAACAATACGTTTAACTTTTCTTAGATATTTCGTAGGGCCGCAACAATCTATCTTTTGTATAGCGCCTAATACGATGAAAGATTAAGCAACCTTACACGAACAAAAATACCACTTTCTTCATTTCTTCCAACCAATTTCGTGGCTGTGCTAGTTATACTCTGAAACTATAGTTATTGAAATTACGAATTACGTGCACGTTCTATAATATCGATGTGAAGAGTCAGACTGATTATGCGCTGCCGTTCCTTGCAAGAAGTCTCCTCGCTTCCATCAACACACATTATATAAAAGTAACCCAGCTACTCTGGAACCAAGTTACGTTCCTGCCATTAGATTGGAATGCCGCTACCGAGGAGAAAAATAAAAGATAAACCAATCATCAGTATAATCGTGAATTCAATGCGGAGAAATCCTCTTCTACTTTACTCTGGGATGCGTTTTAGTATCTCCTGTGTAGACCGTATATCGGGTATTACAAGTTCCTAGTCTCGCCCTTTAATTTCTGAGAAGCAATCCCTTCTCAACCATAAGAGGTTTATTTGTTGTTGTCCGAGAAATCTTATATCGATCGGAACTTATCTTTTCTAAAAAAAATAATTCATCCCCTTATTTTCGCTCATACTTATCATCCTCAGGCAGATTTAGCTATTACGGGTGTTGCGTAACCTTTATTAGAATCAGGTTACATAATAGAGATATTTCAAAAGAAAAGTTTCATACTTCTGTCAATCAAATGATATGTTCAATGAGGTTAAGACGAATAGATGGAACGATAAGTATTGATGACCAAGTAACAAGATGGATCTTATGAAAATATAATATGAAATGGGTCTGACTATACTGTCAAAGGGGAAAAAGGATATATTCATAAATGTATGAATCAAGCAAATATTTCAACGAGGTTAGAAACAGATATATGGAATAATCATCAGAGATCAAGTTTCGAGATGAACTATGACCAATTGTTGAGGGCTGGTAAATAGAGTGGAGGAATGGAAAAAAACAAAATGTGAAGTCCGTCTTCCAAGTTCAAGAGGAACAAGAAAATGAAAACTTTATTCCCAATCTTAATCAAGATGAAATCAATTAAAATGATCTCACTTCTAATTAAGATCAAATATTTAGAGGCCACAAAGATTCAATATATGATGGATATAGAGGACTAAAGAGAGTAACTTCCAACTTCTTGGAAACCTTCCTACTTCTATAGACAACTTCGAGAAACCACAATCCTTGAAATACTGCTGAACATGTATAATATATTGTGGAACCGACAATTGGGTTGGATTTGAGACATACATCTCTAGAGAAAGTCATGACCAGATTACTACACACAGTCAGTTTGAAAGAAAACTGCACTATATAACCTATATAGAGAAAAACTCATCATAGAGTCAAAAACAAAATTAGGGAATCAAAGAGAATTGAATAATATTGATAAGCGCAATTTTATCAAATGATACTTTCAATGGAGTTCAAACAAACACAAAATGATCCATTGGGATGAACTATCAAAATGGATTCTGGTTAATATAGTATCAAAATGACATAACTGTTTGGTCGAAAGAAAGTGAATTGAAGGATCCAACCTAAGGACTAAACTTCCCAACTATATAATAAAATAATAATAATAATAATAATCATATGCTAGATAGTTGTGCATCTACTTCTTCTAGTCTTCATCAAATCTAGTTTCTCATCGTTCAGAATCGAGTGTTAAAAACATCATACTCCAATATGTATTACGATCGTATAAAATGATGGTGGTGTTACTCTTGTCTCTATCTTCGCATCAAGCATCGACATCGTGTGATCTTGATTTAACCGTCTCAAACATACTATGTTTTTGGAGTTGTCCGCAACAAGATAGACTCACGTGAGCTTGTACTCCTCAAGAATCGTTAGAGAGGTACCACTCGTACAATCATTAATTCATTGCCTAAAGGTCGTGCCTTAAAGTTGTATCTTGCTCGATGAAGAGGTGAATCTTTAAGTAGTAAAAGAATAACGCGTGAGGTATCTGAATAAATCTCGTGCTCGGCGAAGTTATCAATCGTACCATCCGTATAAATACCATCGTAGAAGAGCCAACAATTTAGGTGAAAGTTTGATGATTGATAAATACGTTACTAAATCATAGGTGAGTACATCATGCATTTGAGCGTTCGTTCGTCATCTCCATTGTTGAGGTACTCAATTAACAAGGGTATGCGATGTCTTCTGGTAATGCCACCTCTTACTTCATTCAACATGATTATTCTTGCGACGTGCTTTACGGGCATGTTACTATTCTCATCATTTAGAAGATAGATCTTAATCTATCACCGAACCACACGAGATAATACTTGCTAAATTCTCTATCTTCTATAAGCTTTATAAGTTTTCTCATTCGGATTCATTCAAACGAGCTCAGAGTGAAAGTCTAACTTATAAGGGTTGAAATCACATCATACCTGATCTAGTGTGTTTCTCTATGATCACACTCTTTTCAGCATAATCTTGCTATGCTATAAAGGTCAACAACACCTGATATATTAGTTCATTCGTGATCGCTCTCATATTCACGCTAGATACCACTATCTTATCAGGGATTGTGAAACTCAAATTGATTTCTTTTCTTACTGAAACTGAATCAAAGGTTTGAAAACCAAGCTGACAATGATTCCGGAACAAGGGTTATATGAGCTCATAGTCTCAAACATGACAAAACTTTGTTACAAAAGTTGGAAAACACAAGAACATTGTGGTGTATGAAACACCCAAAAATAGTTGACGAACTTTTAAAAGTCTAGAGATTCTAGTCTAGACTTAAAAGAAAAATATTTCAATCTTATACCGAAACAAAATTCTACGATATTATTCCAAGATAATAGTCTGATCGCCTTCTCAAGAAAAAGCATATCAAGATACGTTGTTAAAAAGATAATTCAAACAACACATAACCAAGTATAAAGATGAACATGTTGATAGGCGACTGTCACGCACAACAAGACTCCTTTGAGAAGGACTTCAAAATGTTTAGAAAATGATATGGTTATCAATTCGAGTCTAGGCGATGGAAAAGCAAGGCCCAACTCCGTTGTCAAGATATTTGTAAGACTCGTGTCGAAAGGAAAACTTGAGAACTCACTGAACAAGTCAAAAGAAATGAAACAAAAGAAATCATCAGAACCATCTATTTAAGATCTAATGTCGATCCCTAAGAATCCTTATTTTTATCCTCATCTCTCTTACGTGTCGAAAAATCTTTTATATCTACTCTCAGAAAAGAATATTCGTGGATACATAATTAGAATACAATAGTATATCACCCATACTTCTTGCATTTCATCAATACATCGATCGTTGTTATCTGCACGTGTACCGTCAATAGAATCTCAATCATTATCAATTGTCTGTGACTACTCCGATACAACAAACTCCAACTCTGGATCAGTTAACCTTCTCTACGGCGAGAATCGAGATTAACGTTTATTTTGTCATTGTTTTCTGTTCTCCGTTGTGAACATATTCTTTCTATAAAATAATGAAGTGCTTCAAGGTCCGTGACGATTACTTTAGTCTTACGTCAATCGACAAAGTAGAGCATTACAATCTGATTATTATGCGTCAAGACCCTCATAACGTTCATACGTGAAAGCAATCTTCACATTATTGTCAAGTATGAGCTCGCCTACCCGTTTCAGTAGCGCACCAAATGAAACCGTCTATTGTGAAAATGTTACATAAGAAAGTAATCCCTCACGTAAGAGAGCATCTAAGTAAATTGAAGACACAACTTCTATGTTTAAGCATGAGTACTTAAACCATTATCATAGTAAAGTGTCGCATTATGAAGCCATAAAAGTTATCAACTTATTACACAACTTGTGCCTCCTCAAGTCGTACAAGAGAACAACATTATCACTACGTATCTCATCATTTTCTTTTCCCATTTCATCATCTTTCTAGTTGCATTGATTTAAAAATCCAACACAACGAAATATCTCTTTTATCACCATAACAAAATATCATTATACTTTCCTTCACTTCCACTTTACCTATTTCAAGTCATATTGGCACAAAAGTTCTCAATAGGACAAAACATAACATTGTATCAAATACTTTCTCTCAAACTTTCATCAATTGAGCTCAGAGGAACTCAACGAAAAACATATACACCGATCAAGTGGACTTGTCCATCTTGATAATAATACTTTTCAACATGATCATGATCCCAAAGAAATTCATCATGAAAACATATTCCTCAGTCGAGTGGACTTGTCCAACACGACAACATTCTCATCTCGTGATTGCCTCTAGAAAATCACCATTCGCGCACACCTTCATACATAGCTTTAAAATAAAATTTCAAACATACCTTTTTGTTGAGGGCAGTGTGACGGCAAGATGAGGGTTACTGAAACACTTATAAGTCTAGAGATACTATTCTAGACTCAACACAATCCAACTTTAGGCCACAGAGCCAAGAACTTATGCTCTGATACCACTTTGTCACGCCCCGATTTTCGAAGGACACGATCATCAGGGTGCGACTGGGGTTGGAGAAAAGAAGCGGGGAAAGAAATAGGGGTTGTATTATCTGGAGTAAATCAAGGAGAAAGCCCGATAAATTGTGTAGCAAATCTTTCAATTGTGAATCATGCTAAAACAAAGATGACAACTGTACTCAAGAATTTTATATTCAAGGACTCGACTCAAATTGAGTCCTTAAGCAATTAATCATCAAAGCCAGTATCACAGGGCCCAAAAATAATACACAAGATAAGCCCATCAGAGTTATTAATAAAAGTATTTAAACTTAAGCGGAAGCAATATATAATATAGATATACATCAGAAACCCTCGCCTCAGCTTTGCTCATCACCACCGTCCGCCCAACCTGAAAACATTTTGAAAATAGTTTGGGCTGAGCACTAGTGTACTCAGTGGGTTAAACAGTTCATAAATATTTTTATAAATAGTTTATCCATGTATAAATCATATGACTTGGAAGGTTTAAAAATAAAAGCCACTCCCAGTCATACCAACATTTATCTCATTGTGTGCGCACTGTCACGTTCTACTGTTACTCTTACTCTATACCTCCTTCCTTTCGGACTTTGGGCTACAACCCGATGAGTCCCATAAACATCCGATCTCGGGTCTTGACCTAGAGATCCCAACCGTTAGACTTAAAGCCGAAGCTCATAGGTCCTCTCCAAGCTGGTTAGCACTACAATGGCGATCAACCCATTGCACTACTAACAATGGTGTACACAATTCTCACTAGCGTGTTAGGCCAGTCAAGAATCTCGATCGATTAAATTCAGAGCGTTAAACAAGTAGAACGCACAAAAACATCTTTCATGAATAAACAAGCATTTCATAGAGTTTAATAACTCAAAATAGTTTTGAGAAAGTAAAACCCACCTCAAAGCTGCAACAATATTAATTTATTGTAAAACCGGATGCTACTTCTCTTCTTCAATAGAGCCTACAAGAAAACCACGTGCTTAATTGTAATCCCAAAACTTAAGCTAATATAAGATATGATTTAATTTGAATTTGAAACCAACACCGCTACTTCCCACGCTAATTCTAGCCCATCCGACCGTCGGTTTATGGAAACAAGATTATGGTTGGAACATACGCTATTTAGATTATAACACTTGTCAACTGACTCATTCATCCGGCACCGATTTGATGCTCGAATCTCGATCCGAACCTGTATCGAAAACTATTCGTGCAATTACGCCAAGGGTTTCAAGGGCTCATAACTTTTAGGTTTGAGCTCCAATTTGAAATTCGAGAATAGTGTTGTAAAGCCAACAATCAGAACTTTCCAACGATATATAACATAATCAGGTTTGGACAAAAGAATAGATCAGAAATCGAGGTGATACATTCAAAGGAAAATTGAGTTTACAAACCCACAACTTGTAGGACTTATATCTTTCACCTCCAAACTCAGTTTTACAAATCGAAGATGTTTCTAGAAAGCTAATACTGAGAGGTTTACAACGATATATCATACAGAGGGATTTGATTGACAGAAACGAGTAGAAACAGGGCTGAAGACAGCTGACCTGTTTCAGCAAAAACAGAACATACAACTCGTCACCCCAAATTTTAGGACCCATAACTTTCGAGTACGATCTCTGATTTACAAACCGAAAGTGGAGTTGGAAAGAGAACGAAAAGAGCTTTCCGACGATATATAATATGTTGGATTTTGGATAAAGGAAACGAGCAGAATTGGGTTTCAAAGTCGCTGCTCTGCTCACGGGAAAACAAACCCGCAGCCGTAGTCTACTAACACCTCAACTTTCAGGAGCCATGACTTTCAAATCCGAACTCAGAATTATGAATATAAGGTGGCGTTGGAAAGCTAGAAACGAGATATTTCTAATGGTGTGTAACTCAATGATGTTTAAACAACGAAAAGAGCGGTAATTTTGATTCAAAATGACCGGTTGGGAAATTAAAAGAACACACGCAGACTTTCAACGTAACCCCGGCAAGCAGCCTCCCGTTGCCGCCACTAACTCCTACCCACGGAGACATTTCGTCTCTTCCGACATAGTGACCAGAGAACACAAAACCATACAATCAAATCCACAAGACGAAGGTCGAACTAGATGTACCTCACATAATTAGGACATCAACAACTATTAAGATAAGAGATGGAATTAAGAACGATAAGCTTACCTCACAAATCTGTAGATGAGCTCACGGGAGAGACGGAATGAGGAAGTAAAGAGTGAGGCGGTGAGAAGGAGAAACAACGAGAATGAGGGAGATCAGGATGAAATAGATGTTGTCTGCCGCCATTCCCCTTCTTATCCTAACTTATGATTTACTATTTTTAGTAAATCCAAATAGCTTTATTATTTAATAAAAACTTAGTGTTGAAGAAAGATATTTATATATTATAACAATTAACTTTTTTTTATATCTATATCTTTAGAGATTTGAATCCACTAATGATTTATTTAACTCATTTATTCTTATTTAACTAAATCGAGAATTTCAGGATATCACAGTAATAAAGTAGCAAAGGGGGTCCAGTTTCCGTCTGGCAGTGCCCTCAAAATCTTGAGATTCATCTTGAGACAGGATAGATAGTGATATGAATGAAGAATGACATGCAGTGAAAACGTTTTCCGGATCCGTTCAAGTAGACCAGTTTCAAAATAACAAGTGTATTAAAGAACTCCTGCTCTGATACCAATTGTTGGTCCCGAGAGTACGTTCAGGTGTAGAGGAGGGGGGGTGAATACACCTGAAAACTTCTTAACTTAAACACGAACAGTCCTTTTCAGGAGGGTGTCGTACTGAACGAGTTCAGCAGACCAGATAAGTTGTTCTGAATCGTGTGGCAGAGTGACTGACTCTACTGAGATCAGCTAGCTGACTTAGAGTCAGAATTCAGTATCGTTCAGATAGAGTTCAGTAGTGCGGAAATGTCTAGGCCCAAATTCAGTTGAGTTAGGAAAATGTTTTTATCAAAACAGTTCAGTAGATTAGTGCAGTCGATTAAGTTTGCTGAAACTCAGTTGAATGATTTAAAAGATATTTTCAGTATGAATAGTAAATCAATGCAACAGTAAAATGAAGAACACAGAACACAGAGATTTTTAAAGTGGTTCGGATCCAACAATCCTACGTCCACTGTCCCGAAAGATCAGGAGGCTATGTATTATACTGAGGTAGTCTCAATCGGTTTGTAGGCTAGACAAACACTGGTCTTGGGATTTATACTGAGCAAGTCTCAGTTTACAAGGTTATCAAACTAAGTGTTTGAAAAACTCTCCAACAGTGAAGGAGTCCTTTACAATAAGGATCAGTTCAGAAGTGAACTCCTTCGTCTAAGCTATAGATAAAAGCGTCTGAGCTTAGGTTAGAGGGATAGGGAACAAGAAGGTGGCTTCTAGAACGACGAACAACTGAGTATAAGCCTTGGGTTCGTGTATCGTCGCTTGGATACTAGAGGCTGTATGATTCTAATTCAGCTTGGTTCCCTATGAGCAGAAATGTAGTCTTTTGCAGGAGATTGTTTCTTCTAGCTTCTTGTGGAAGACATAGGCTTTTTCGTATTGCTCTTTGAATGCTCTGAGTTCGTGTGTCTCTTAGGTATGCGAAGGTTTCTCGTTTTTTCTCGTGAGCTTCAATTTAATTTATCCCGCTATTTATAGAGAAGAGATTAGGATAGATCCGTTGGAGATGACGATCCTTTGTCTCTCTCTTTTGGGTAGCTAACGGCTCTTTCGAAGTATGGTAGCAGTGTCCTTTCCCTCCATTTCTGGAAAGTTGTTGACTTGCAGCTTTAACAGATATAGGACAGGTGGCTGCTTGTCATTGGTCGAGGTTCAGAAAGTGGTTGAGACAGAACAGACTTTAAGGAGATCTGAAGCTGACTTCTCTCTTCCACGTATTAACTCTGCTGATTTGACTTTAGAGATACTGACAGTCAGAAGACTGTCTGGCCTTTCCTGAGTCTGATCTCTGATTCAGTAGCATGCTCCTGCTTAGTCAGCTCTACTGAAGATCAGCTCTGAGTTCAGTGAACTTCTCTGCGCCGAGTTCGAGTTCTACGACTCCTTTCGCATATCTTGCTCCGCGAGTCCAAAGATCATCGAGTCTTCTACGTCTGGTGTTAAGGCAGGTAATCAGCTGAGTGTCTAAACCAGAGCAGAGTGTCTGCTGAGTTTGAAACCTCAGAGACAAAACAGATTACAACAGAAAGGTTCACCAATCGATATAGGGTTTTGGGATCTTCAAATCTTCAGTAAGTTTTCAAAGCACATGGCTACTGAGTCGATGTCAACTGAGAAGACTGAATCATCTCCCAATGTTTGTATTGTTGCTTGGGACTGAATCATCACCCAACACTTATTGTTGTTGATGAATCTCCTATGATAAGATCAGAAGAGTGAGCGTCAAGCCATGAACGTCTAAGTTTGGCTTCTTCTTCTGAGATTACTTCTGCACAGTCAACAGGAGTGTTAGGCATTTCAGTAGTGCTATTCTGTGACTGAAGCCATTCAGTAAGATGGTTAGGATCTACTGAGTTTCCAGGTTCAGGGGTATTTAGCTCAGGAACATTTGTTGTTCCCCCTGAGTTTATATTCTCAGTACAGGTCTCAGTAACCATTGGGGCTTCCTCATCGGCCGTTGGTACCTGATGTTGATTATGTTCAGTAGAATCAACCAGGTCAGCTACAATGCTTATGGGACGGGTCTGGATTTCCGCACTGTCTGACTCATCATACCAACAATACTGGATCTTTTCTACTTTATCGTTTAGTGCGAGATCTTGTAGCTTGCTGCTGACATCTTCAGTATTTATCTTCTTTGATTTCCTGTCCTCAACAACAAACTCATCAAAAACAACATGAGGGCTTTCCTCCACTCAAAGAGTCCGATAGTTAAAGACTCTGAAGGCTTTACTGACTTGAGAGTATCCTAAGAATACTCCTTGATCAGATTTGCTATCAAAGACTTTCAACTGATCTTTTCCATTATTGTGAATAAAGCAAGGACAACGAAAAATATGGAAATGAGAATTAGAAGGAATTCTCCCTTTCCACAGTTCGTAAGGTGTCTTCATGTGTTGTTGTGTAAGCAGTGAGCGATTCTGAGTGTAACAGGCAGTGTCAGTAGCATCAGCCCAGAACTTTGAGGGTAGTCCAGAGTCTGCTAGGAGCGTTCTTATGTTCAGCAAGTCCGTTCTGCTGAGGGGTGCGAGCTGCTGATGTCTCGTGCTTGATTCCCTCTTTATCGCAGTACTCTTTAACTACTGAGTTGAGAAATTTTGTTCCTAGGTCTGAGCGAATTCTCTGTATCTTGATGTCCTTTTCCAGACTGAGTTTCTTCAGTAGCTTAGGTAACTCAGTCATGACATCAGATTTGTTGGCTATGAAGATGACCCGCGTATATCATGAGTAGTCGTCAATAA
This sequence comes from Lavandula angustifolia, assembly GCA_028984105.1. Lineage (NCBI taxonomy): Eukaryota > Viridiplantae > Streptophyta > Magnoliopsida > Lamiales > Lamiaceae > Lavandula > Lavandula angustifolia. The sequence goes on along the minus strand of CM054815.1, from coordinate 29,421,224 downwards.
CGACGAGGGCATACTTCTTGCCTCTTATAGTCATTGGAGAAACTGGCCCGAACAAGTCCATGTGTAGCAGTTGAAGGATTCCATCAGTGGAAGGTGACGGAATAGGTGGATTGCTTTTTCTTTGTCTGCTTTACCTTCAAGCATGCTTCACAATTTCTATCTTTTATAAACGCTTCATTGGGTAGTCCTCGACTTT